>JAHFZB010000088.1:0-40042 GCA_036884735.1 Huso huso
CGTATATAAATGGTAAAATGCAGTTTTCAAAGGTGAACAAATACATATGCGCATCTATATAGTTTTAGCCGAGTTGCTGCGCATGCGCAGCGGCGTAGTTTTAGCCTAGTTACTGTGCATTCGCAGCTGTGTAATTTTAGCGGAGGTGGTGCGCATGCGCAGCTGCGTTCAGGACTGTGCAGGCCTTTCGTTTTTGGGATCGTTGTGCATATATAAAAGGTAAAATGCAGTTTTGAACGTCGAACGCATACGGATCTTGGGAGCTGCGTGCTCTTAAGGAGTTGCTGCGCATGCGCAGCTGAGTAGTTTTATCACAGTTGCTGCGCATGCGCAGCTGCGTTCACGACTGCGCAGCGCATATAAATGGTAAAATGCAGTTTTGAACGGCAAACACATACGCATGTGCAGGTGCAATTTTAGCCGGTACCGCGCGCGTAATGCAGCTGTGTTTTAGCCGAGCTGCTGCGCATGCGCGCGTGCGTTGAGGACTGTGCAGGCCTTTCATTTTTGGTGTCGTTTTCCGTATATAAATGGTAAAATGCTGTTTTTGAACGGCGAACGCATACGCATGCGCAGCTGCGTACTTTTAGCACAATTGCTGCGCATGCGCGCAGCTGGCGTTCACGACCGCGCAGGCCATTCATTTTGGTGTCGTTTTGCGCATATAAATGGTAAAATGCAGTTTTAAAAGGCAAACACATACGCATGCGCAGGTGCAGTTTTAGCCGACCACTGCGCATGTGCACCTGCGTAGTTTTAGCCGGGCTTGCTGCAATATGCGCAGCTGAGTAGTTTTAGCATCGAGTTCCTACGGACGCGCAGCTGCGTACTTTGGCTGAGTTAATAAATGCGCCAAGCGCAGCTGTATGCTGTTTTAGTTTTGAGTTGCTGCGCGCACGCGCAGCTGCGTTCAGGACTGTGCAGGCATTTCATTTTGGTTTAGTTTACCTGATATAAATGGTAAAATGTAGTTTTGAAAGGCGAACGCGATATGGAAGCGCAGCTGCGTACTTTAGCAGAGTTGCTGCGCATGCGCAGCTGAGTATTTTACCACAGTTGCGCGCGCATGCGCAGCTGCGTTCACGACATTTCGCAGCGCATATAAATGGTAAAATGCAGTTTTGAACAGCTAACACATCACGCATGTGCAGGTGGAATTTTAGCCGAGTTGCTGCGCATGCGCAGCTACGTAGTTTTAGCCGAGTTGCTGCGCATGCGCAGCTGAGTAGTTTTAGCCGATCTGCTACGCATGCGCAGTTGCGTTCAGGACTGTGCAGGCCTTTCATTTTTGGTATCGTTTTCCGTATATAAATGGTAAAATGAAGTTTTGAACGGCGAAAAAATACTATGCGCAGCTGCATAGTTTTAGCTGAGGGCTGCGCATGCGCAGCTGCATAGTTTTAGCACAGTTGCTGCGCATTGCGCAGCTTTCGTTCAGGACTGTGCAATGGCATTTCATTTTTGTTTTCGTTTACCATTATATAAATGGTAAAATGCAGTTTTGAAAGGCGAACGCACATCCAAGCACAGCTGTGTACTTTTAGTCTGAGTTGCTGCACATACGCGCGGCTGTGTAGTTTTAGCACAGTTGCTGCGCATGCGCAGCTGCGTTCAGGACTGCGCAGGCATTTCATTTTTGGTGTCGTTTTCCGTATAGAAATGGTAAAATGCTATTTTGAACGGCGAACGACAAACGCAGTGAGCTGCTTAGTTTTAGACGAGCTGCTGCGCATGCGCAGCTGCGATCACGACTGCGCAGGCATTTCAATTTTGGTGTCGTTTTCCGTATATAAATGGTAAAATGCAGTTTTCAAAGGTGAACAAATACATATGCGCAGCTATATAGTTTTAGCCGAGTTGCTGCGCACATGCGCAGCGGCGTGGCCAAGTTACTGTGCATTCGCAACTGTGTAATTTTAGCGAGGTGGTGCGCATGCGCAGCTGCGTTCAGGACTGTGCAGGCCTTTCGTTTTTGGGATCGTTGTGCATATATAAAAGGTAAAATGCAGTTTTGAACGTCGAACGCATACGGATGCGGAGCTGCGTACTTTTAGCGGAGTTGCTGCGCATGCGCAGCTGGTGTTTTATCACAGTTGCGGCGCATGCGCAGCTGGTTTCACGACCGCGCAGCGCGCATATAAATGGTAAAATGCAGTTTTGAACGGCAAACACATACGCATGTGCAGGTGCAATAATTTTAGCGCGCAGCAGCTGCGTCGTTTTAGCCGGAGCGCGCGCAGCGGCCAGCGTTGAGGACTGTGCAGGCCTTTCATTTTTGGGTCGTTTTCCGTATATAAATGGTAAAATGCTGTTTTTGAACGGCGACGCGACACGCAAGCTGCGTAGCAAATTGCAGCGCATGCGCAGCTGCGTTCACGCGACTGTCAGGCCATTCATTTTGGTGTCGTTTTCTGATATAAATGGTAAAATGCAGTTTTAAACGGCAAACACATACGCATGCGCGCAGGTGCAGTTTTAGCCGATCTACTGCGCATTTTTGCACCTGCGTAGTTTTAGCCGAGCTGCTGCACATACGCAGCTGAGTAGTTTTAACTTTTGGTTCCCACGGACGCGCTGCGTGCTTTTGGCTGAGTTGAAAGCGCCGCGCGCAGCTGTGTAGTTTTAGCACAGTTGCTGCGCATGCGCAGCTGCGTTCAGGACTGTGCAGGCATTTCATTTTTGGTTTCGTTTACCGATATAAATGGTAAAATGCAGTTTTGAAAGCGCGAAACGCATATGGAAGCGCAGCTGCGTACTTTTAGCAGAGTTGCTGCGCATGCGCAGCTGAGTAGTTTTACCACAGTTGCTGCGCATGCGCAGCTGCGTTCACGACTGCGCAGCGCATATAAATGGTAAAATGCAGTTTTGAACAGCTAACACATACGCATGTGCAGGTGGAATTTTAGCCGAGTTGCTGCGCATGCGCAGCTACGTTTTTAGCCGAGTTGCTCTTTGCTGCGCATACGTAGTTTTAGCCGATCTGCTACGCATGCGCAGTTGCGTTCAGGACTGTGCAGGCCTTTCATTTTTGGTATCGTTTTCCGTATATAAATGGTAAAATGCAGTTTTGAACGGCGAACAAATACGTATGCGCAGCTGCATAGTTTTAGCTGAGGTGCTGCGCGCATCGCGGCTGCATAGTTTAGGCTGAGTTGCTGCGCGCATGCGCAGCTGCGTTCAGGACTGTGCAGGCATTTCATTTTTGGTTTCGTTTTCCGTATATAAATGGTAAAATGCAGTTTTGAAAGGCGAACGATACGATAGCGCAGCTGTGTACTTTGTCTGAGTTGCTGCACTGCGCATGTTTTTTAGCACAGTTGCTGCGCATGCGCAGCTGCGTTCAGGACTTGCAGGCATTTCATTTTGGTGTCGTTTTCCGTATAGAAATGTTAAAATGCTATTTTGAACAGCGAACGCAAACGCATACACAGCTGCTTAGTTTTAGCAGCTACGCTGCGCATGCGCAGCTGCGATCACGACTGCGCAGGCATTTCATTTTTGGTGTCGTTTTCCGTATATAAATGGTAAAATGCAGTTTTGAAAGGTGAACAAATACATATGCAGCATCTATATTTTACGTCGCTGCGTAGCGCATAAAATTTTTGAGCCTGTTACTGCGCATTCGCAGCTGTGCGAGCGGAGGTGGTGCGCGACGCAGCTGCGTTTCAGGACTTTGCAGGCCTTTCGTTTTTGGGATCGTTTCCATATATAAATGGTAAAATGCAGTTTTGAACGGCGAACGCATACGGATGCGGAGCTGCATAGTTTTAGCGGAGTTACTGCGCATGCGCAGCTTACACAGTTTTAGCCTGCGCAGCTGCGCATTAGCAGCGCATATAAAATTAAAACGTGCCGAGGCAAACTGTGCAGCATGCGCAGCTGCGTTTTAGGACTGTGCAGGCCTTTCGACTTTGGTTTCGAACGGGATTTGCATATATATAAAGGTAAATGCAGTTTTGAACGTCGAACGGGCACGGATGCGCAGCTGCGTAGTTTTAGCGGAGGTGCTGCGCATGCGCAGCTGCGTTCACAGTTGCGCAGGCCATTCAGCGCGTTCACGACCTGCGCAGCGCATATAAATGGTAAAATGCAGTTTTGAACGGCAAACACATTACGCATGCGCAGGTGCAATTTAGCCGATCGTACTGCGCGTGTGCAGCTGCGTAGTTTTGCCGAGCTGCTGCGCGTGGCGTTGACCGTGCAGGCCTTTCATTTTTTAGCGAGTTCCGTGATATAAATGGTAAAATGCTGCTGAGTTGAGCGCGCACGCGCAGCTGTGCCGTGCGTTTTTACATCACCTTGCTGCGCATGCGCAGCTGCGTTCAGGACTGTCCAGGCCCATTCATTTTGGTGTCGTTTTGCGATATAAATGGTAAAATGCAGTTTTGAACGGCAAACACATGGCATGCGCAGCTGCAGTTTTAGCCGATCTGCTGCGCATGTGCACCTGGTTGCTGTAGTTTTACCGGGCAGTTGCTGCGCACGCGCATAGTTTTAAATGCTGAGTTTTGAAACGGATACGCGCGCGTATGCTGGCTGAGTTGGTGCGCATGCGCAGCTTTAGTTTTTCTGCTGCGCATGCGCAGCTGCGTTCAGGACTGTGCAGGCATTTCATTTTTGGTTTCGTTTACCGTATATAAATGGTAAAATGCAGTTTTGAAAGGCGAACAAAACGCATGTACAGCGCGCAGCTGCATAGTTTTAGCTGAGGTGCTGCGCATGCGCAGCTGCATAGTTTTAGCCACAGTTGCTGCGCATGCGCAGCTGCGTTCAGGACTGTGCAGGCATTTCATTTTGGTTTCGTTTACCGTATATAAATGGTAAAATGCAGTTTTGAACGGCAAACACATACGCATGCGCAGCTGTGTACTTTTGCAGTTGCTGCACACGCGCAGCTGAGTTTTAGTTGCTGCGCATGTTGCAGCTGCGTTCAGGACTGCGCAGGCATTTCATTTTGGTGTCGTTTTCACCCGAAATGGTAAAATGCTATTTTTGAACGGCGAACGCATAACGCATTTAGTTTTAGCGCACGACCGCTGCAGCGTTCGCAGCTGCGTTCAGGACTGCAGGCATTTCATTTTGGTGTCGTTTTTCGTGATATAAATGGTAAAATGCAGTTTTGAAAGGTGAACAAATACATATGCGCAGCTATATAGTTTTAGCTGCAGTTGCTGCGCATGCCGAGCTTTTACCCTAGTTACTGTGCATTAGCAGCTGTGTAATTTTAGCCGAGGTGGTGCGCGCGCATTTTCAGGACTGTGCAGGCATTTTGGGGATCGTTGTGCATTAAAAGGTAAAATGCGTTTTTCCGAATATAAATTGCGTTTGAATGCAAAATCAGTTTGCAGCTGGTGAACGAATTGCTGCGCGTGCGCAGCTGCATGACTTTTAGCCGAAATGGTTTGCATTGAACGGCAAACACCGGCACCAGGTGCAATGCAGTTTGAACCCGGCAAACACATACGCAGCTGGTTTTAGCGAGTTGCTGCGCATGCGCGCTGCGTTCAGGACTGTGCAGGCCTTTCATTTTGGTGTCGTTTTCCGATATATAAATGGTAAAATGCTGTTTTGAACGGCGAACGATACGGATGCGCGCGCGCGCAGCTGCGTAGTTTTTAGCAATTGCTGCGCGCATGCGCAGCTGCGTTCAGGACTGCGCAGGCCATTCATTTTTGGTGTCGTTTTGCGATATAAAATGGTAAAATGCAGTTTTGAACGGCGAAACAAATACGCATGCGCAGCTGCAGTTTTAGCCGATCTACTGCGCTGTGCACCTGCGTAGTTTTAGCCGAGCTGCTGCACATACGCAGCTATAGTTTTAAGTTCCTGTGCATGCGCGTGCAGCTGCATTGTTTTAGGCGGAGCGGCTGTGCGCTGCGCTGCTGCGCAGCGCAGCTGCGTTCAGGACTGTGCAGGCATTTCATTTTTGGTTTCGTTTACCGTATATAAATGGTAAAATGCAGTTTTGAACGGCGAACGTTGCCGACGGATGCGCAGCTGCGTGCTTTTAGCAGAGTTGCTGCGCATACGCAGCTGAGTAGTTTTACCACAGTTGCTGCGCATGCGCAGCTGCGTTCAGGACTGCGCAGGCATATAAATGGTAAAATGCAGTTTTGAACAGCTAACACATACGCATGTGCGTGAAATTTTGGCATTTTAGCCGAGTTGCTGCGCGCAACCTTTCATTTTTTGCGCAGCGCCGTATAAATGTTTTAGCGCGAACACATACGCGCCGATCTGCTCGTTTTAGCCGCGGTGCGTTCAGGACTGTGCAGGCCTTTCATTTTTGGTATCGTTTTCCGTATATAAATGGTAAAATGCAGTTTTGAACGGCGAACAAATACGATGCGCAGCTGCATAGTTTTAGCTGAGGTGCTGCATGCATGCGCGTTCCTGCATGTTTTTAGCACAGTTGCTGCGCATGCGCAGCTGCGTTCAGGACTGTGCAGGCATTTCATTTTTGGTTTCGTTTACCGTATATAAATGGTAAAATGCAGTTTTGAAAGGCGAACGCATACGGAAGCGCAGCTGTGTACTTTTGTCTGAGTTGCTGCACACGCGCAGCTGTGTAGTTTTAGCACAGTTGCTGCGCATGCGCAGCTGCGTTCAGGACTGCGCAGGCATTTCATTTTTGGTGTCGTTTTCCGTATAGAAATGGTAAAATGCTATTTTGAACGGCGAACGCATACGCATACACAGCTGCTTAGTTTTAGACGAGCTGCTGCGCATGCGCAGCTGCGATCACGACTGCGCAGGCATTTCAATTTTGGTGTCGTTTTCCGTATATAAATGGTAAAATGCAGTTTTCAAAGGTGAACAAATACGCATGCGCAGGTATATAGTTTTTTCATTTTGAGTTTGCTGCGCATGCGCAGCGGCGTAGTTTTTAGCTGAGTTACTGGTGCGTTAGCGGCTGTTATTTGCTGAGTTAGCCGGTGGTGCGCATCGCAGCTGCGTTCAGGACTGTGCAGGGCATTTCGTTTTTGGGATCGTTTTCCGTATATAAAGGTAAAATGCAGTTTTGAACGTCGAACGTCGTGATGCGGAGCTGCGTGCCTTAGCAGCGAGTTGCTCGCGCATGCGCAGCTGAGTAGTTTTATCACAGTTGCCGCGCATGCGCATTGTTTTGCGCCTTTCATTTTTGCATAAAATGGTAAAATGCAGTTTTGAACGGCAAACACATACGCTAGAATTTTAGCGAAAGCAGCAATTTTAAGCCGAGGTACTGCGCATGTGCGCTGCGTCGTTTTAGCGAACTGCTGCGCATGCGCAGCTGCGTTCAGGGACTGTGCAGGCCTTTCATTTTTGGTGTCGTTTTCCGTATATAAATGGTAAAATGCAGTTTTTGAACGGCGAACGCACGCGGATGCGCAGCTGCGTACTTTTTTAGCGAGTTGCTGCGCGTTGCAGCTGACGACTTTAGCCGTTGGCCATTCATTTTGGTTCACGTTTTGCGCATATAAATGGTAAAATGCAGTTTTGAACGGCAAACACACACGCACGCGCAGGTGCAGTTTTAAGGTACATTTTTGTGCACCCGCGCTGTTTTAATGAGCTGCTGCACATACGCAGCCGAGTAGTTTTAGCTGAGTTCCATTTTGGTGTCGCAGCCGCGTATAAATTTGGTGAAATGCTGTTTTGAACGCGAGCTGTAGTTTTTTAGCACAGTTGCTACGCGCATGCGCAGCTGCGTTCAGGACTGCGCAGGCCATTCATTTTTGGTGTCGTTTTGTATATAAATATATAAATGGTAAAATGCAGTTTTGAACGGCAAACGCATATAAAGGCAGCTGCAGGTTTTAGCGAGTTTTAGTTTTACCAATAGTTGCTGCATGCGCAGCTCGTTTTTTTACCGCGCAGCGCATATAAATGGTAAAATGCAGTTTTGAACAGCCAACACATTGCTGCGCATGCCCAGGTTTTTTAGCTGAGTTGCTGCGCATGCGCAGCTGCGTGGTTTTAGCCCGAGTTGCTGCGCATGCGCAGCTGTAGTTTTAGCCGATTTGGTGGGCCTGCGATGCGCAGTTGCTGCGTTCAGGACTGTGCAGGCCTTTCATTTTGGTTTCGTTTTCCGCGCATATAAATGGTAAAATGCAGTTTTGAACGGCGAACAAATACGTATGCGCAGCTGCATAGTTTTAGCTGAGGTGCTGCGCATGCGCCTCGTTGTTGCATAGTTTTAGCACAGTTTTATCTGCGCGTTGCGCAGCTGCGTTCAGGACTGTGCAGGCATTTCATTTTGGTTTCGTTTTCCGTATATAAATGGTAAAATGCAGTTTTGAAAGGCGAACAAATGGAATGCGCAGCTGTGTACTTTTGTCTGAGTTGCTGCACATGCGCAGCTGTGTAGTTTTAGCACAGTTGCTGCGCATGCGCGCAGCTGCGTTCAGGACAAGCGCAGGCATTTCATTTTGGTGTCGTTTTCCGTGAGAAATGGTAAAATGCTATTTTGAACGGCGAACGCATACGCATACACAGCTGCTTAGTTTTAGACGAGCTGCTGCGCATGCGCAGCTGCGATCACGACTGCGCAGGCATTTCAATTTTGGTGTCGTTTTCCGTATATAAATGGTAAAATGCAGTTTTCAAAGGTGAACAAATACATATGCGCAGCTATATAGTTTTAGCCGAGTTGCTGCGCATGCGCAGCGGCGTAGTTTTAGCCTAGTTACTGTGCATTCGCAGCTGTGTAATTTTAGCCGAGGTGGTGCGCATGCGCAGCTGCGTTCAGGACTGTGCAGGCCTTTCGTTTTTGGGATCGTTGTGCATATATAAAAGGTAAAATGCAGTTTTGAACGTCGAACGCATACGGATGCGGAGCTGCGTACTTTTAGCGGAGTTGCTGCGCATGCGCAGCTGAGTAGTTTTATCACAGTTGCTGCGCATGCGCAGCTGCGTTCACGACTGCGCAGCGCATATAAATGGTAAAATGCAGTTTTGAACGGCAAACACATGCGCATGTGCAGGTGCAAACACATACTGCGTATGTGCAGCTGCGTAATTTTAGCCGGAGCTGCTGCGCATGCGCAGCTGCGTTGAGGAATGTGCAGGCCTTTCATTTTTGGTGTCGTTTTCCGTATATAAATGGTAAAATGCTGTTTTTGAACGGCGAACGCATACGCATGCGCAGCTGCGTACTTTTAGCACAATTGCTGCGCATGCGCAGCTGCGTTCACGACTGCGCAGGCCATTCATTTTTGGTGTCGTTTTGCGCATATAAATGGTAAAATGCAGTTTTGAACGGCAAACACATACGCATGCGCAGGTGCAGTTTTAGCCGATCTACTGCGCATGTGCACCTGCGTAGTTTTAGCCGAGCTGCTGCACATACGCAGCTGAGTAGTTTTAGCTGAGTTCCTACGCATGCGCAGCTGCGTACTTTTGGCTGAGTTGGTGCGCACGCGCAGCTGTGTAGTTTTAGCACAGTTGCTGCGCATGCGCAGCTGCGTTCAGGACTGTGCAGGCATTTCATTTTTGGTTTCGTTTACCGTATATAAATGGTAAAATGCAGTTTTGAAAGGCGAACGCATATGGAAGCGCAGCTGCGTACTTTTAGCAGAGTTGCTGCGCATGCGCAGCTGAGTAGTTTTACCACAGTTGCTGCGCATGCGCAGCTTGTTAAGACTCTGCGTTCCACTGGCCTTCATTTTTGGTTTGCGCATATAAATGGTAAAATGCAGTTTTGAACAGCTAACACACGCGTGTGCAGGTGGAATTTTAGCCGAGTTGCTGCGCATGCGCAGTGAGTTTTAACCCGAGTTGCTGCGCGCAGCTCGTGGAAGTTTTAGCCGATCTGCTACGCATGCGCAGTTGCGTTCAGGACTGTGCAGGCCTTTCATTTTTGGTATCGTTTTCCGTATATAAATGGTAAAATGCAGTTTTGAACGGCGAACAAATACGTATGCGCAGCTGCATAGTTTTAGCTGAGGTGCTGCGCATGCGCAGCTGCATAGTTTTAGCACAGTTGCTGCGCATGCGCAGCTGCGTTCAGGACTGTGCAGGCATTTCATTTTTGGTTTCGTTTACCGTATATAAATGGTAAAATGCAGTTTTGAAAGGCGAACGCATACGGAAGCGCAGCTGTGTACTTTTGTCTGAGTTGCTGCACACGCGCAGCTGTGTAGTTTTAGCACAGTTGCTGCGCATGCGCAGCTGCGTTCAGGACTGCGCAGGCATTTCATTTTTGGTGTCGTTTTCCGTATAGAAATGGTAAAATGCTATTTTGAACGGCGAACAAATACGCATACACAGCTGCTTAGTTTTAGACGAGCTGCTGCGCATGCGCAGCTGCGATCACGACTGCGCAGGCATTTCAATTTTGGTGTCGTTTTCCGTATATAAATGGTAAAATGCAGTTTTCAAAGGTGAACAAATACATATGCGCAGCTATATAGTTTTAGCCGAGTTGCTGCGCATGCGCAGCGGCGTGGTTTTAGCCCATAGTTACTGTGCATTCGCATTGTGTAATTTTAGCGAGGTGGTGCGCGCCATCGCAGCTGCGTTCAGGACTGTGCAGGCCTTTCATTTTGGGATCGTTGTGCATATATAAAGGTAAAATGCAGTTTTGAACGTCGAACGATACGGATGCGGGCTTACGTTTTACGGAGTTGCTGCGCATGCGCAGCTGAGTTTTTTACCACAGTTGCCGCGCAGGCGCAGCTGCGTTCACGACTTCGCAAGCGCATATAAATGGTAAAATGCAGTTTTGAACGGCAAACACATACGCATGTGCAGGTGCAATTTTAGCCGAGGTACTGCGCGCAAACGCAGCTTTGAACGCGAACGCATTAGCATTACGCAGCTGCTTTTAGCGTTCGCGCATGCGTTTGAGACTGTGCAGGCCTTTCATTTTTTTGTCGTTTTCCCATATATAAATGGTAAAATGCAGTTTTGAACGGCGAACGACACGCGCACGCGCAGCTACGCTTTAGCCGATTGCTGCGCATGCGCAGCTGCGTTCACGACTGCGCAGGCCATTCATTTTTTGGTGTCGTTTTGATATAAATGGTAAAATGCAGTTTTGAACGGCAAACACATTTTGCAGGTGCGCTGGCGTGCAGTTTTAGCCGATCTGCTGCACAAAATGCATGGTGCGTTTTTTGAAAGCGAGCTGCTGCGCATGCAGCGCAGCTGCATAGTTTTGGTGTCGTTCCTAGCTTATAAATGCACGCGCAGCTGCTAACCTGGGTGCCCGACGCGGTAGCGCACGCAGCAGCGCGAACAAATACGCCTTAGCTGTAGTTTTAGCACAGTTGCTGCGCAGCCGCAGCTGCGTTCAGGACTGTGCAGGCATTTCATTTTTTTTGGTTTCGTTTTCCATATATAAATGGTAAAATGCAGTTTTGAACGGCAAACGATATGGAAGCGCAGCTGCGTAGTTTTAGCGAGTTGCCGCGCACGTGCAGCTGAGTAGTTTTACCACAGTTACTGCGCATGCGCAGCTGCGTTCTTTCATTTTGGTGTCGCGCAAGCGCATATAAATGGTAAAATTATTTTTTGAACACGCAAACGCAGGATGTGCAGGTTTCAATTTTGGCGTCGTTTTATATAAATGGTAAAATGCGTTTTGAACGCGCCTGCGTGGTTTTAGCCGAGCGTTGCGCGTTGCTGAGTAGCTTCTGCGTTCAGGACTGTGCAGGCCTTTCATTTTGGTGTCGTTTTCCGTATATAAATGGTAAAATGCAGTTTTGAACGGCGAACAAATACGGACGCGCAGCTGCATAGTTTTAGCTGAGGTGCTGCGCATGCGCAGCTGCAATTTTAGCACGAGTTGCTGCGCATGCGCAGCTGCGTTCACGACTGCGCAGGCATTTCATTTTTGGTGTAATGCAGTTTTGAACAGCTATATAAATGGTAAAATGCAGGTGAACGTTTAACCGAGTTGCCCACGCACGCGCAGCTGCGTGTTTTAGTCATTTTTGGTGTCTGAGTTGCTGCACACATGCGCAGCTGTGTAGTTTTACTACGCATTGCCGCCATAGTTCAGGACTGTGCAGGCCTTTCATTTTTGGTATCGTTTTCCGTATATAAATGGTAAAATGCAGTTTTGAACGGCGAACGCAATACGTAGTTTTAGCGAGTTCACAGCTGCGTGCTTTTGCTGAGTTGCTGCGTTTTAGCACAGTTGCTGCGCGCATGCGCAGCTGCGTTCAGGACTGTGCAGGCCATTCATTTTTGGTTTCGTTTTCCGTATATAAATGGTAAAATGCAGTTTTGAAAGCGGCGAACGCATACGGAAGCGCAGCTGCGTGTTTTAGCGAGTTGCTGCGCACGCGCAGCTGAGTAGTTTTACCACAGTTGCTGCGCATGCGCAGCTGCGTTCACGACTGCGCAGCGCATATAAATGGTAAAATGCAGTTTTGAACAGCTTTCCACACATTTCATTTGCAGGTGGAATTTTAGCCGAGTTACTGCGCATGCGCAGCTTTTGCAGTTTTTTAGTGAGTTGCTGCGCATGCGCAGCGCACGTAGTTTTAGCCGATCTGCTACGCATGCGCAGTTGCGTTCAGGACTGTGCAGGCCTTTCATTTTGGTGTCGTTTTCCGTATATAAATGGTAAAATGCAGTTTTGAACGGCGAACAAATACGCATGCGCAGCTGCATAGTTTTAGCTGAGTGCTGCGCATGCGCAGCTGCGTAGTTTTAGCCGAGTTGCTGCGCATGCGCCCGCTGCGCTCAGGACTGTGCAGGCATTTCATTTTTTGGTTTCGTTTACCGTGTAAATTTAAAAGCAGTTTTGAAAGGCAGCGACAATGAAGCCGTGCAGGCAGGGCATTTCGGTTGCTGCACACGCGCGCGCCGTGTAGTTTTGGTAAATTGCAGTTTTGAAAGCGTCGAACGCGCAGGCATTTTTTTGGTGTCGTTTTCCGTATAGAAATGGTAAAATTTTTTGAACGCGAACGAGTTGCGCATACACAGCTGCTTAGTTTTAGCGCAGTTGCTGCGCACGCGCAGCTGCGTTCAGGACTGCGCAGGCATTTCATTTTTTTGGTGTCGTTTTCGTATATAAATGGTAAAATGCAGTTTTGAAAGGTGAACAAATGCGCAGTTTTAGCGCGAGAGTTTTAGCATTGCTGCAGCGGCGTGAGTTAGCGGTTACTGAGCATCCGCGCATGCGTAATTTTAGCCGAGGTGGTGCGCACGCGCAGCTGCGTTCAGGACTGTGCAGGCCTTTCATTTTTGGATCGTTTTGCATATATAAATGGTAAAATGCAGTTTTGAACGGCGAACAAATACGGATGCGGGCTGCGTAGTTTTAGCGGAGTTGCTGCGCATGCGCAGCTGAGTAGTTTTATCACAGTTGCTGCGCGCATGCGCGGCTGCATGCGTTCAGACCGCAGCGCAGCTGTGTGGTAAAATGCAGTTTTGAACGGCAAACACATACGCATGTGCAGGTGTTTCATTTTTTTGCGTTTTCTGGTGCGCAAATGGTAAAGCTTTTTGAAAGCGTTCAGGACTGTGCGCGTGCAGGCATTTCAGGACTTGCAGGCCTTTCATTTTGGTGTCAAGCCCGTATATAAATGGTAAAATGCTGTTTTTGAACGGCGAACGCATACGCGCAAGCGCAGCTTTATCGTACTTTTTTGCAGAGCTTTAGCATTGCGCAGCGCTGTAGTTTTAGCGAGTTGCTGCGCACGCACTGCGCAGGCCATTCATTTTGGTGTCGTTTTCGCATATAAATGGTAAAATGCAGTTTTGAACGGCAAACACATACGCATGCGCGTTCAGGTGCAGTTTTAGCGATCTTTCGCGCGATAAATGCAAAATGCGTTTTTAACGAGCTGCTGCACATACGCAGCTGAGTAGTTTTAGCTGAGTTCCTACGCATGCGCAGCTGCGTACTTTTGGCTGAGTTGGTGCGCACGCGCAGCTGTGTAGTTTTAGCACAGTTGCTGCGCATGCGCAGCTGCGTTCAGGACTGTGCAGGCATTTCATTTTTGGTTTCGTTTACCGTATATAAATGGTAAAATGCAGTTTTGAAAGGCGAACGCATATGGAAGCGCAGCTGCGTACTTTTAGCAGAGTTGCTGCGCATGCGCAGCTGAGTAGTTTTACCACAGTTGCTGCGCATGCGCAGCTGCGTTCACGACTGCGCAGCGCATATAAATGGTAAAATGCAGTTTTGAACAGCTAACACATACGCATGTGCAGGTGGAATTTTAGCCGAGTTGCTGCGCATGCGCAGCTACGTAGTTTTAGCCGAGTTGCTGCGCATGCGCAGCTACGTAGTTTTAGCCGATCTGCTACGCATGCGCAGTTGCGTTCAGGACTGTGCAGGCCTTTCATTTTTGGTATCGTTTTCCGTATATAAATGGTAAAATGCAGTTTTGAACGGCGAACAAATACGTATGCGCAGCTGCATAGTTTTAGCTGAGGTGCTGCGCATGCGCAGCTGCATAGTTTTAGCACAGTTGCTGCGCATGCGCAGCTGCGTTCAGGACTGTGCAGGCATTTCATTTTTGGTTTCGTTTACCGTATATAAATGGTAAAATGCAGTTTTGAAAGGCGAACGCATACGGAAGCGCAGCTGTGTACTTTTGTCTGAGTTGCTGCACACGCGCAGCTGTGTAGTTTTAGCACAGTTGCTGCGCATGCGCAGCTGCGTTCAGGACTGCGCAGGCATTTCATTTTTGGTGTCGTTTTCCGTATAGAAATGGTAAAATGCTATTTTGAACGGCGAACGCATACGCATACACAGCTGCTTAGTTTTAGACGAGCTGCTGCGCATGCGCAGCTGCGATCACGACTGCGCAGGCATTTCAATTTTGGTGTCGTTTTCCGTATATAAATGGTAAAATGCAGTTTTCAAAGGTGAACAAATACATATGCGCATCTATATAGTTTTAGCCGAGTTGCTGCGCATGCGCAGCGGCGTAGTTTTAGCCTAGTTACTGTGCATTCGCAGCTGTGTAATTTTAGCCGAGGTGGTGCGCATGCGCAGCTGCGTTCAGGACTGTGCAGGCCTTTCGTTTTTGGGATCGTTGTGCATATATAAAAGGTAAAATGCAGTTTTGAACGTCGAACGCATACGGATGCGGAGCTGCGTACTCTTAGCGGAGTTGCTGCGCATGCGCAGCTGAGTAGTTTTATCACAGTTGCTGCGCATGCGCAGCTGCGTTCACGACTGCGCAGCGCATATAAATGGTAAAATGCAGTTTTGAACGGCAAACACATACGCATGTGCAGGTGCAATTTTCACTTTTGCATGTGCAGCCTGCGTCGTTTTAAATGAGAGTTGAACGGCGCAAATACAGCTCGTTTTAGGACTGTGCAGGCCTTTCATTTTTGGTGTCGTTTTCCGTATATAAATGGTAAAATGCTGTTTTTGAACGGCGAACGCATACGCATGCGCAGCTGCGTACTTTTAGCACAATTGCTGCGCATGCGCAGCTGCGTTCACGACTGCGCAGGCCATTCATTTTTGGTGTCGTTTTGCGCATATAAATGGTAAAATGCAGTTTTGAACGGCAAACACATACGCATGCGCAGGTGCAGTTTAGCCGATCTACACACGCGCATGTGCACCTGCGTGGTTTTAGCGAGCTGCTGCAGGACTGCGCAGCTTTCAGTAGTTTTAGCTGAGTTCCTTTTGAAAGGCGGATGCGCAGCTGCGTACTTTTGGCTGAGTTGGTGCGCACGCGCAGCTGTGTAGTTTTAGCACAGTTGCTGCGCATGCGCAGCTGCGTTCAGGACTGTGCAGGCATTTCATTTTTGGTTTCGTTTACCGTATATAAATGGTAAAATGCAGTTTTGAAAGGCGAACGCATACGGAAGCGCAGCTGCGTACTTTTAGCAGAGTTGCTGCGCATGCGCAGCTGAGTAGTTTTACCACAGTTGCTGCGCATGCGCAGCTGCGTTCACGACTGCGCAGCGCATATAAATGGTAAAATGCAGTTTTGAACAGCTAACACATACGCATGTGCAGGTGGAATTTTAGCCGAGTTGCTGCGCATGCGCAGCTACGTAGTTTTAGCCGATCTGCTACGCATGCGCAGTTGCGTTCAGGACTGTGCAGGCCTTTCATTTTGGTATCGGTTTTCCGTATATAAATGGTAAAATGCAGTTTGAACGGCGAACAAATACGCGCGCTGCTGCATAGTTTTAGCTGAGGTGCTGCGCATGCGCAGCTGCATAGTTTTAGCACAGTTGCTGCGCATGCGCAGCTGCGTTCAGGACTGTGCAGGCATTTCATTTTTGGTTTCGTTTACCGTATATAAATGGTAAAATGCAGTTTTGAAAGGCGAACATTTGCTGCTGCATGCAGCTGGCTAGTTTTAGCTGAGTTCCTGCGCTTTTGTCTGAGTTGCTGCATTTTGCAGCTGTGTAGTTTTAGGTAAAATGCTGTTGCTGCGCATGCGCAGCTGCGTTCAGGACTGCGCAGGCATTTCATTTTTGTGTCGTTTTCGTATAGAAATGGTAAAATGCAGTTTTTGAACGGCGAACGCAAATGCATACACAGCTGCTTTAGTTTAGACGAGCTGCTAGTTTTAGCTGAGTTCCTGCGCAGCTGCGATCACAGGACTGTGCAGGCATTTCATTTTTGGTGTCGTTTTCCGTATATAAATGGTAAAATGCAGTTTTCAAAGGCGAACAAATACATATGCGCAGCTATATAGTTTTAGCTGAGGTGCTGCGCATGCGCAGCTGCATAGTTTTTTAGCCGAGTTACTGTGCATTCGCAGCTGTGTAATTTTAGCCGAGGTGGTGCGCATGCGCAGCTGCGTTCAGGACTGTGCAGGCCTTTCGTTTTTGGGATCGTTGTGCATATATAAAAGGTAAAATGCAGTTTTGAACGTCGAACGCATACGGATGCGCAGCTGCGTACTCTTAGCGGAGTTGCTGCGCATGCGCAGCTGAGTAGTTTTATCGTTTGCTGCGACTGCGCAGGCCATTCAGTTTTGGTGTCGTTTTCCGCATATAAATGGTAAAATGCAGTTTTGAAACACATGGCGAACAAATACGCACTGCGCAGCTGCATTTTAAGCGGAGGCTGAGCGCTGCGCACGCGCAGGACTGCAGGCCTTTCATTTTTGGTGTCGAGTTTCATGCATAAATGGTAAAATGCTGTTTTTGAACGAGCTGGTGCGCTGTGCGCGCAGCTGCAATTTTAGCCGATCTTGCTGCGCATGCGCAGCTGCGTTCAGGACTGTGCAGGCCTTTCATTTTTTGGTGTCGTTTTCCATATATAAATGGTAAAATGCAGTTTTGAACGGCAAACACATATGCATGCGCAGGTGCAGTTTTTAGCGAGCTGCTGCAACATGCGCAGCTGGATAGTTTAGCCGAGTTCCTGCGCATGCGCAGCTGCGTTCAGACTGTGCAGGCCTTTCATTTTGGTATGTTTTCCGTATATAAATGGTAAAATGCAGTTTTGAACGCAAACACATACGCATGTGCAGGTGCGCATGCAGCTGAGCTGCTGGACTGCGCAGCAGGCGTTTCATTTTGCGTTTTAGTTTCCCTTTCATGCGGTAAAATGCAGTTTTGAAAGGCGAACGCAAAATGCAGTTTTGAAAGCGCCAAATACGTTTTAGCAGAGTTTTAGCCGATCTGCGCAGCAGCTTTTGCGTTCTGGACTGTGCAGGCCTTTCATTTTTGATGTCGTTTTCCATATATAAATGGTAAAATGCAGTTTTGAACGGCGAACGCATACGCATGCGCAGGTGTAGTTTTAGCCGAGCTGGTGCACATACGCAGCTGAGTAGTTTTAGCTGAGTTCCTGCGCGCGCGCAGGAGTTGCTGCGCCGCGCAGCTGTGTAGTTTTAGCACAGTTGCGCGCATGCAGGACTGCGCAGGCCTTTCATTTTTGGTGTCGTTTTCCGTATATAAATGGTAAAATGCAGTTTTGAACGGCGAACAATACGTATGCGCAGCTGCATAGTTTTAGCTGAGGTGCTTTGCACGCTGCACATTTTTAGTTTTAGCCGTTGCTGCGCATGTGGCTGAGTTCCTGCGACTGTGCAGGCATTTCATTTTGGTTTTTTACCGTATATAAATGGTAAAATGCAGTTTTGAAAGGCGAACGCACGCAGCTGAGTAGTTTTCTGAGCTTGTTCTGCGCCGCAGTAGTTTTAGCGCAGCTGCGTGCGCAGGACTTCAGGACGCAGGCATTTCATTTTTTTGGTGTCGTTTTCCGTATATAAATGGTAAAATGCAGTTTTGAACGGCGAACGCATACGCATACGCAGCTGCATAGTTTTAGGCGAGCTGCTGCACGCGCAGCTGAGCTGGTTTTAGCGCAGTTGCTGATCACGCAGCTGCGTTCAGGTTTTTTAATTTTGGTGTCGTTTTCCGTATATAAATGGTAAAATGCAGTTTTGAAAGGTGAACAAATACATGCGCAGCTGCATATAGTTTTAGCCGAGTTGCAGCGCATGCGCAGCCGTTCCTGCGCATGCGGTTTTAATGGCGAACGTGCGCATGCAGCTGCGTAATTTTTAAGAGGTGGTGCGCGCATGCGCAGCTGCGTTCAGGACTGTGCAGGCCTTTCATTTTTGGTGTCGTTTTGCCGTATATAATTGGTAAAATGCAGTTTTGAACGGCAAACACATACGCATGCGCAGGTGTAGTTTTAGCCGAGCTGATGCACATACGCAGCTGAGTAGTTTTAGCTGAGTTCCTGCGCATGCGCAGCTGCGTTTTTGCTGAGTTGCTTTTTGGTGCGCAGCTGGTAAAATGTTTTTGAACGGCAAACACATGCGCATGCAGCTGCGTTTATCCAGGACTGCGCAGGCCTTTCATTTTTGGTGTCGTTTTCCCGTATTAATGGTAAAATGCAGTTTTGAAAGGCGACCAAATACAGGATGCGCAGGCCTTTCATTTTTTAGTGAGCTTTCCATGCATAAATGGTAAAATGCAGTTTTGTTTTAGCTGAGTTCCTGCGCATGCGCAGCTGCGTTTCATTTTAGCACAGTTCCTGCGCATGCGCAGCTGCGTTCAGGACTGTGCAGGCCTTTCATTTTGGTGTCGTTTTCCGTATATAAATGGTAAAATGCAGTTTTGACCGGCGAACAAATACGTATGCGCAGTTGCATAGTTTTAGCTGAGGTGCTGCGCATGCGCAGCTGCGTAGTTTTAGCCGAGTTGCTGCACATGCGCAGCTGAGTAGTTTTAGCTGAGTTCCTGCGCATGCGCAGCTGCGTAGTTTTAGCACAGTTGCTGCGCATGCGCAGCTGCGTTCACGACTGCGCAGGCCTTTCATTTTTGGTGTTGTTTTCCGTATATAAATGGTAAAATGCAGTTTTGAAAGGCGACCAAATACGTATGCGCAGCTCATAGTTTTAGCCGAGTTGCTCCACATGCGCAGCTAAGTAGTTTTAGCCGATCTGCTGCGCATGCGCAGCTGCGTTCCGGACTGTGCAGGCCTTTCATTTTTGGTATCGTTTTCCGTATATAAATGGTAAAATGCAGTTTTGAACGGCGAACAAATACGTATGCGCAGCTGCATAGTTTTAGCTGAGGTGCTGCGCATGCGCAGCTGCATAGTTTTAGCCGAGTTGCTGCACATACGCAGCTGAGTAGTTTTAGCTGAGTTCCTGCGCATGCGCAGCTGCGTACTTTTAGCTGAGTTGCTGCGCACGCGCAGCTGTGTAGTTTTAGCACAGTTGCTGCGCATGCGCAGCTGCGTTCAGGACTGTGCAGGCATTTCATTTTTGGTTTCGTTTACCGTATATAAATGGTAAAATGCAGTTTTGAAAGGCGAACGCATACGGAAGCACAGCTGCGTACTTTTTTAGTTGCTGCGCACGCGCAGCTGTGTAGTTTTAGCACAGTTGCTGCGCATGCGCAGCTGCGTTCAGGACTGCGCAGGCATTTCATTTTTGGTGTCGTTTTCTGTATATAAATGGTAAAATGCAGTTTTGAAAGGCGAACAAATCGTATGCGCAGCTGCGTAGTTTTAGCTGAGGTGCTGCGCATGCAGCTGGCATAGTTTTAGCCGAGTTCCTGCGCATGCGCAGCTGGTTTTAGCCGAGTTGCTGCGCATGCGCGCAGCTAAATAGTTTTAAAGATCAAATACGCATGCGCAGCTGCGTTTTTGGGACTGTGCAGGCCTTTCATTTTGGTGTCGTTTTCCATATATAAATAGTAAAATGCAGTTTTGAACGGCAAACATACGGTGGCGCAGGTGTAGTTTTTTTTGGAGCTGCTGCACATTTTTTAGGGAGCTGAGTGCATATTAAAATGGTAAAATGAGTTTTGAACGCGCATGCGCAGCTGCGTAGTTTTAGCGGTTGTTTTCCGCATGCGCGCAGCTGAGTAGTTTTAGCTGAGTTCCTGCGCATGGCAGCTGCGTTTTGATCACAGGACTGTGCAGGCCTTTCATTTTGGTGCAGTTTTCCGTATATAAATGGTAAAATGCAGTTTTGAACGGCGAACAAATGCGTGTATGCGCAGCTGCATAGTTTTAGCTGAGGTTTGCGCAGCTGCATAGTTTTGCTGCTGAGTTGCTGCACACGCGCAGCTGAGTAGTTTTAGCTGAGTTCCTGCGCATGCGCAGCTGCGTTCAGGACTGCGCAGGCATTTCATTTTTGGTGTCGTTTTCCGTATATAAATGGTAAAATGCTGTTTTTGAACGGCAAACGCATACGCATGCTCAGCTGCGTACTTTTAGCACAAGTGCTGCGCATGCGCAGCTGCGTTCAGGTCTGTCCAGGCCGTTCATTTTTGGTGTCGTTTTCCGTATATAAATGGTAAAATGCAGTTTTGAACGGTAAACACATACGCATGCGCAGGTGGAGTTTTAGCCGAGTTGCTGCGCATGCGCAGCTGAGTAGTTTTAGCCGAGTTGCTGCACATGTGCAGCTACGTAGTTTTAGCTGAGTTCCTGCGCATGCGCAGCTGCGTTCAGGACTTGCTGCGCAGCGCAGCTGCGATCGTTGACCGCGCAGCGCATATAAATGGTAAAATGCAGTTTTGAACGGCAAACACATACGCATGTGCAGGTGCAATTTTAGCCGAGCTGCTGCGCATGCGCAGCTGCGTTCAGGACTGCGCAGGCCTTTCATTCTTGGTGTCGTTTTCCATATATTAATGGTAAAATGCAGTTTTGAAAGGCGACCAAATACGTATGTGCAGCACATAGTTTTAGCCGAGTTACTGCGGATGCGCAGCGACGTAGTTTTATCCGATCTGCTGCGCATGCGCAGCTGCGTTCCGGACCGTTCAGGCCTTTCATTTTTGGTATCGTTTTCCGTATATAAATGGTAAAATGCAGTTTTGAACGGCGAACGCATACGCATGCTCAGCTGCGTACTTTTAGCACAAGTGCTGCGCATGCGCAGCTGCATTCAGGACTGTCCAGGCCTTTCATTTTTGGTGTCGTTTTCCGTATATAATTGGTAAAATGCAGTTTTGAACGGCAAACAAATGCATGCGCAGGTAAAATGCAGTTTTGAGCTGATGCACATACGCAGCTGAGTAGTTTTAGCTGAGTTCCTGCGCATGCGCAGCTGCGTAGTTTTAGCTGAGGTGCTGCTCATGCGCAGCTGAGTAGTTTTAGCTGAGTTCCTGCGCATGCGCAGCTGTGTTCAGGACTGTGCAGGCCTTTCATTTTTGGTATCGTTTTCCGTATATAAATGGTAAAATGCAGTTTTGAAAGGCGACCAAATACGTATGCGCAGCTGCATAGTTTTTTGCCGAGTTGCTGCGCAAATGCGCAGCTGAGTAGTTTTAGCCGAGTTGCTGCGCATGCGCAGCTGCGTTGTTTTAGCCGATCTGTGCGCATGCGCAGCTGCTTTCAGGATTGTGCAGGCCTTTCATTTTTGGTATCGTTTTCCGTATATAAATGGCAAAATGCAGTTTTGAACGGCGAGCGCATACGGATGCGCAGCTGCGTACTTTTAGCGGAGTTGCTGCGCATGCGCAGTTGCGTTTAGGACTGCATCGGCCTTTCATTTTTGGTATCGTTTTGCGTATATAAATGGTAAAATGCAGTTTTGAACGGCGAACAAATACGTATGCGCAGCTGCATAGTTTTAGCTGAGGTGCTGCGCATGCGCAGCTGCGTTCAGGACCGTGCAGGCATTTCATTTTTGGTTTCGTTTACCGTATATAAATGGTAAAATGCAGTTTTGAAAGGCGAACGCATACGGAAGCGCAGCTGCGTACTTTTGGCTGAGTTGCTGCGCACGCGCAGCTGTGTAGTTTTTTAAAGATAGTTGTAGTTTTATCGCATGCGCAGCTGCGTTCAGGACTGCGCAGGTATTTCATTTTTGGTGTCGTTTTCCGTATATAAATGGTAAAATGCAGTTTTGAACGGCGAACAAATACGTATGCGCAGCTGCATAGTTTTAGCTGAGGTGCTGCGTATGTGCAGCTGCATAGTTTTAGCGCAGTTGCTGCACATAAATGGTAGCGAGTAGTTTTAGCCGAGTTTGCGCAGCTACGTAGTTTTAGCCGATCTTACTTTAGCGCATGCGCATGCTGCGTTTCAGGACTGTGCAGGCCTTTCATTTTTGGTGTCGTTTTCCATATATAAATGGTAAAATGCAGTTTTGAACGGCGAAACACATACGCATGCGCAGGTTTAATTTAGCCGAGCTGCTGCACATACGCAGCTTAGTAGTTTTAGCTGAGGTGCTGCGTATGTGCAGCTGCATAGTTGTAGCTGAGTTCCAGCGCATGCGCAGCTGCGTACTTTTGGCTGAGTTGCTGCGCACGCGCAGCTGTGTAGTTTTAGCACAGTTGCTGCGCATGCGCAGCTGCGTTCAGGACTGTGCAGGCATTTCATTTTTGGTGTCGTTTTCCGTATATAAATGGTAAAATGCTGTTTTTGAACGGCGAACGCATACGCATGCGCAGCTGCGTACTTTTAGCACAATTGCTGCGCATGCGCAGCTGCGTTCAGGACTGCGCAGGCATTTCATTTTTGGTGTCGTTTTCCGCATATAAATGGTAAAATGCAGTTTTGAACGGCAAACACATACGCATGCGCAGGTGGAGTTTTAGCTGAGTTGCTGCGCATGCGCAGCTGAGTAGTTTTAGCCGAGTTGCTGCGCATGCGCAGCTGAGTAGTTTTACCACAGTTGCTGCGCATGCGCAGCTGCGGGCTTTCTTTTTGGATCGTGTATAAATAAAAAAAAATGCAGTTTTGAACGGCAAACACATTCGCATGTGCGGGCCGCATACTTTTAGCCGAGGTACTGCGCATGTGCAGCTGTGTAGTTTTAGCCGAGCTGCTGCGCATGCAGAGCTGCGTTCAGGACTGCGCAGGCCTTTCATTTTTGGTGTCGTTTTCCGTATATAAATGGTAAAATGCAGTTTTGAAAGGCGAACAAATACGCATGCGCAGCTGCGTAGTTTTGGCTGAGTTGCTGCGCACGCGCAGCTGCGTAGTTTTAGCACAGTTGCTGCGCATGCGCAGCTGCGTTCAGGACTGCGCAGGCCTTTCATTTTGGTGTCGTTTTCTGTATATAAATGGTAAAATGCAGTTTTGAACGTGAACAAATCGTATGCGCAGCCGCGTAGTTTTAGCCGAGGTTGCTGCGCATGCGCAGCTGGTAGTTTTAGCCGAGTTCCTGCGCATGCGCAGCTGCGTTCAGGACTGCATTCAAACTGTGTAGCCTTTCATTTTTGGTATCGTTTTCCGTATATAAATGGTAAAATGCAGTTTTGAACGGCGAACAAATACGTATGAGCTGCATAGGCCTTTCATTTTGCTGCGCATGCGCAGCTGCATAAATTTTAAATGCAGTTTTTGCACACGCAGCTGAAGTTTTAGCTGAGTTGCTGCGCATGCGCAGCTACGTAGTTTTAGCAGATCTTTCACGCATTTCGCAGCGCAGCTGCGTTCAGGACTGTGCAGGCCTTTCATTTTGGTGTCGTTTTCCGTATATAAATGGTAAAATGCAGTTTTGAACGGCAAACACATACGCATGCGCAGGTGCATAGTTTTAGCCGAGCTGCTGCACATGTGCAGCTGATAGTTTTAGCTGAGTTGCTGCAGCGTGCTGCGTGCTAGTTGCAGCTGAGCTTGTGCGCATGCGCAGCTGCGTAGTTTTAGCAGAGGTGGTGCGCATGCGCAGCTGCGTTCAGGACTGCGCAGGCATTTCATTTTTGGTGTCGTTTTCCGTATATAAATGGTAAAATGCTGTTTTTGAACGGCGAACGCATACGCATGCGCAGCTGCGTACTTTTAGCACAATTGCTGCGCATGCGCAGCTGCGTTCAGGACTGCGCAGGCATTTCATTTTTGGTGTCGTTTTGCGCATATAAATGGTAAAATGCAGTTTTGAACGGCAAACACATACGCATGCGCAGGTGGAGTTTTAGCTGAGTTGCTGCGCATGCGCAGCTGAGTAGTTTTAGCCGAGTTGCTGCGCATGCGCAGCTGAGTAGTTTTACCACAGTTGCTGCGCATGCGCAGCTGCGTTCACGACTGCGCAGCGCATATAAATGGTAAAATTCAGTTTTGAACGGCAAACACATTCGCATGTGCAGGTGCAATTTTAGCCGAGGTACTGCGCATGTGCAGCTGTGTAGTTTTAGCCGAGCTGCTGCGCATGCGCAGCTGCGTTCAGGACTGCGCAGGCCTTTCATTTTTGGTGTCGTTTTCCGTATATAAATGGTAAAATGCAGTTTTGAAAGGCGAACGCATACTGAAGCGCAGCTGCGTACTTTTGGCTGAGTTGCTGCGCACGCGCAGCTTTGAAATAGTTTTAAATACTGCTGCGCATGCGCAGTTGCGTTCAGGACTGCGCAGGCATTTCATTTTTGGTGTCATTTTCTGTATATAAATGGTAAAATGCAGTTTTGAAAGGTGAACAAATCGTATGCGCAGTTGCGTAGTTTTAGCTGAGGTGCTGCGCATGCGCAGCTGTTCAGTTTTAGCAGAGTTTTCCTGCGCGCAGCTGCGCAGTTTTAATGGCGATATAAATGCACAAATGCAGCTTTGAAAGTTCCTGCGCATAAAGCGGTAAAACGTGTTTTTGAACGAGTTGCTGCGCACGCGCAGCTGTGTAGTTTTAGCACAGTTGCTGCGCATGCGCAGCTGCGTTGAGGACTGCGCAGGCATTTCATTTTTGGTGTCGTTTTCCGTATATAAATGGTAAAATGCTGTTTTTGAACGGCGAACGCATACGCATGCTCAGCTGCGTACTTTTAGCACAGTTGCTGCGCATGCGCAGCTGCTTTCAGGACTGTCCAGGCCGTTCATTTTTGGTGTCGTTTTCCGTAGATAAATGGTAAAATGCAGTTTTGAACGGCAAACACATACGCATGCGCAGGTGGAGTTTTAGCCGAGTTGCTGCGCATGCGCAGCTGAGTAGTTTTAGCCGAGTTGCTGCACATGTGCAGCTACGTAGTTTTAGCTGAGTTCCTGCGCATGCGCAGCTGCGTACTTTTACCGGAGTTGCTGCGCATGTGCAGCTGAGTAGTTTTACCACAGTTGCTGCGCATGCGCAGCTGCGTTCACGACTGCGCAGCGCATATAAATGGTAAAATGCGCTTTTGAACGGCAAACACATACGCATGTGCAGGTGCAAGTTTTAGCCGAGGTACTGCGCATGCGCAGCTGCGTAGTTTTAGCCGAGTTGCTGCGCACGCGCAGCTGGCGTTGGACTGCGCAGCAGGCCTTTCATTCTTGGTGTCGTTTTCCATATACTAATGGTAAAATGCAGTTTTGAACGGCGAACGCATACGCATGCTCAGCTGCGTACTTTTAGCACAAGTGCTGCGCATGCGCAGCTGCGTTCAGGACTGTGCAGGCCTTTCATTTTTGGTGTCGTTTTCCGTATATAAATGGTAAAATGCAGTTTTGACCGGCGAACAAACGCACGCATGTGCAGCACATAGTTTTAGCCGAGCTGCTACCTCACATTTTATGCAGCTGAGTAGTTTTAGCTGAGTTCCTGCGCATGCGCAGCTGCGTACTTTTGGCTGAGTTGCTGCGCACGCGCAGCTGTGTAGTTTTAGCACAATTGCTGCGCATGCGCAGCTGCGTTCAGGACTGCGCAGGCATTTCATTTTTGGTGTCGTTTTCCGTATATAAATGGTAAAATGCAGTTTTGAACGGCGAACAAATACGTATGCGCAGCTGCGTTTTAGCCGAGCTGCTGCACATGCAGCTGAGTGGTTTTAGCTGAGTTCCTGCGCATGCGCAGCACTGTGTGCAGGCTTTCATTTTTTTACGCCGTATAAAATGGTAAAATTTGACCGGCGAACGCATACGCAATTTGCGTTTTGTCGCGCAGCTTTAGTGAAGCAGCAGGACTGCGCAGGCCATTTCATTTTGGTATCGTTTTCCGTATATAAATGGTAAAATGCAGTTTTGAACGGCGAACGCATACGCATGCGCAGCTGCGTACTTTTAGCACAGTTGCTGCGCATGCGCAGCTGCGTTCAGGACTGTCCAGGCCTTTCATTTTTGGTGTCGTTTTCCGTATATAAATGGTAAAATGCAGTTTTGAACGGCGAACACAACGTGCCGCGCAGCTGCATAGTTTTAGCCGAGGTGCTGCGCATGGCAGCTGCACAGTTTTAGCCGAGTTGCTGCGCATGCGCAGCTGCGTTCAGGACTGTGCAGGCATTTCATTTTGGTATCGTTTTCCGCGTATAAATGGTAAAATGCAGTTTTGAACGGCGAACAAACGCTGTATATAAAATGGTTTTAGTTTTTTGAGCTGCTGTTTTGAGTTGTTGCGCAGCTGCAGCTGTGTAGCCTGCGTAGTTTTAACCGCGCAGTTGCCAGCGCATGCGCAGCTGCGTTTCAGGACTGTGCAGGCCTTTCATTTTTGGTATCGTTTTCCGTATATAAATGGTAAAATGCAGTTTTGAACGGCGAACAAATACGTATGCGCAGGTGCATAGTTTTAGCTGAGTACTGCGCATGCACAGCTGCATAGTTTTAGCCGAGTTCCTGCACATGCGCAGCTGAGTTTCATTTTAGCTGAGTTTTGCGCATATAAATGGTAGCTGCAGTTTTTAAACGATCTGCATGCGCAAGCTGCGTTTTGGACTGTGCAGGCCTTTCATTTTTTTGGTTTTTTTCCATATATAAATGGTTGCAGTTTTGAACGGCTTGCTCATACGCGCGCTACGTAGTTTTTAGCCGAGTTGCTGCGCACGCGCAGCTGTAGTTTTAGCTGAGTTGCTGCGCATGCGCAGCTGCGTTCAGGACTGTCCAGGCCTTTCATTTTTGGTGTCGTTTTCCGTATATAAATGGTAAAATGCAGTTTTGAACGGCAAACACATACGCATGCGCAGGTGTAGTTTTAGCCGAGCTGGTGCACATACGCAGCTGAGTAGTTTTAGCTGAGTTCCTCGCAGCACGCGCAAATGGTGCGTTGCAGTTTTAACGTTGTGCACGCGCGGCGCAGCTGTAATTTTAGCACAGTTGCTGCGCACGCGCAGCTGCGTTCAGGACCGTGCAGGCATTTCATTTTTTTGGTGTCGTTTTCCGTATATAAATGGTAAAATGCAGTTTTGAACGGCAAAACGCAGCAACGAACGCGCAGCTGCGTTTTTAGCTGAGGTGCTGCTCATGCAGCTGAGTAGTTTTAGCTGAGTTGCTGCGCATGCGCAGCTGCGTTCAGGACGCGCAGGCCATTCATTTTTTGGTGTCGCTTTCCGCATATAAATGGTAAAATGCAGTTTTGAAACTGACGCAACACGCATATAATGCGCAAAAGTTTTTAGTTTTGTTGGTGCATGCATACCAGCGAGTAGTTTTAGCTGAGTTGCTTTATTTTTGAGTAGTTTTAGGCGATTCCCTATGCGCGAGCTGCATTCAGGACTGTGCAGGCCTTTCATTTTGGCATCGTTTTCCGTATATAAATGGTAAAATGCAGTTTTGAACGGCGAACAAATACGTTACGCGCAGCTGCGTAGTTTTAGTGGAGGTGCTGCGCATGCGCAGCTGCGTTAGTTTTAGCTATCGAGTTGCGCGCATAAATGGTAAAATGCAGTTTTGAACGGCGAACAAATTGCGCGCATGCGCAGCTGCATAGTTTTAGCACAGTTGCTGCGCATGCGCAGCTGCGTTCAGGACTGTGCAGGCATTTCATTTTTGGTTTCGTTTTCCGTATATAAATGGTAAAATGCAGTTTTGAACGGCGAACAAATACGTATGCGCAGCTGCATAGTTTTAGCCGAGTTGCTGCACATGCGCAGCTGAGTAGTTTTAGCCGAGTTGCTGCATACGCAGCTGCTGGTTTAGCTGAGTTGCTGCGCATGCACAGCTACGTGGTTTTAGCCGATCTTCCTGCGCATGCGCAGCTGCGTTCAGGACTGTGCAGGCCTTTCATTTTTGGTGTCGTTTTCCATATAAATGGTGGTAAATGCAGTTTTGAACGGCAAACAAATGCGCATGCGCAGGTTGCATAGTTTTAGCCGAGCTGCTGCACATACGCAGCTGAGTAGTTTTAGCTGAGGTGCTGCGTATGTGCAGCTGCATAGTTTTAGCTGAGTTCCTGCGCACGCGCAGCTGCGTGTTTTTAATTGAGTTGCTGCGCACGCGCAGCTGTGTAGTTTTCAGACCGTTGCAGGCATTTCATTTTTGCGTTCACACCGTATATAAATTTCATTTTTATGTCGTTTTGAAAGGCGACCATATAAATGGTAAAATTGCTGTTTTTGAACAGCTGAGTTTTTTATTGAGTGCTGCGCATGCGCAGCTCGCGTAGTTTTAGCTGGTTGGCGCATGCGCAGCTGCGTTCAGGACTCGCAGTTTGGCATTTCATTTTTGGTGTCGTTTTCCGTATATAAATGGTAAAATGCAGTTTTGAACGGCGAACAAATACGCATGCGCAGGTGGATATTTTTAGCTGAGTTGCTGCGCATGCGCAGCTGAGTGGTTTTAGCCGAGTTGCTGCGCATGCGCAGCTGAGTTGTTTTACCACAGTTGCTGCGCATGCGCAGCTGCGTTCAGGACAGATTTCATTTGCGCGTATAAATGGTAAAAATGCAGTTTTGAACGGCAAACACATTCGCATGTGCAGGTGCGTACTTTTATTGGTACTGCGCGCATGCGCAGCTGTGTAGTTTTAGGCGAGCTGCTGCGCATGCAGAGCTGCGTTCAGGACTGCGCAGGCCTTTCATTTTTGGTGTCGTTTCCATATAAATGGTAAAATGCAGTTTTGAAAGGCGAACGCATACTGAAGCGCAGCTGAGTTGCTGCACATTTGCATGTTTTAGTTGCTGCGCATGCGCAGCTGTGTAGTTTTTAGCACATCTGCTGCGCATGCGCAGTTGCGTTCAGGACCGTGCAGGCATTTCATTTTTGGTGTCGTTTTCTGTATATAAATGGTAAAATGCAGTTTTGAAAGGTGAACAACACATATGCGCGCAGGCGTAGTTTTAGCTGAGGTGCTGCGCATGCGCAGCTGAGTAGTTTTAGCTGAGTTCCTGCGCATGCGCAGCTGCGTTCAGGACTGTGCAGGCCTTTCATTTTTGGTGTCGTTTTCCGTATATAAATGGTAAAATGCAGTTTTGAACGGCAAACATACGCATGCGCAGGTGCATGTTTTAGCCGAGCTGCTGCGATGGTAAGCTGCAGTTTTTTAGCTGCAGGTTGCTGGTATCTTTCTGCATGTTTTAGCTGAGTTCCTATAAATGCGCAGCTGCAGTTTTTAGCTGAGTTGCTGCACGCGCAATGCGCTGAGTAGTTTTAGCTGATCTTGCCTGCGCATGCGCGCAGCTGCGTTCAGGACTGCGCAGGCCTTTCATTTTTGGTGTCGTTTTCCGTATATAAATGGTAAAATGCTGTTTTTGAACGGCGAACGCATACGCATGCGCAGCTGCGTACTTTTAGCACAATTGCTGCGCATGCGCAGCTGCGTTCAGTCTGTCCAGGCCGCGCGTTGGTGTCGTTTTTGCCTATATAAATGGTAAAATGCAGTTTTGAACGGCAAACACATCGCACGCGCAGGTGGACTTTTAGCTGAGTTGCTGCGCATGCGCAGCTGGTAGTTTTTAGTTGAGTTGCTGCGCATGCGCAGTTTTATGCAGTTTTGAACCAGAAGCCGCGCATTTTACGCAGTTCGTTCAGCGCACCGCGCAAATCCATTTTGGTATCGCACGCAGCTGGTAAAATGCAGTTTTGAACGGCAAACACAAATCGCATGTGCAGGTGCAATTTTAGCCGAGTTGCTGCGCATGCGCAGCTGCAAGTTTTAGCACAGTTGCTGCGCATGCGCAAATGCGTTCAGGACTGCGCAGGCATTTCATTTTTGGTTGAAAGATTTTCCACATATAAACGGTAAAATGCAGTTTTGAAAGGCGAACGCATACCGGACCGCGCAGCTTTCATTTTTGGGTAGCCGATAGAAATGGTAAACGTTTGCTGAGTTAACGCGGATGCGCAGCTGCGTAGTTTTAGCACAGTCATGGCAGCTGCGTTCAGGACCGCGCAGGCATTTCATTTTGGTGTCGTTTTCCGTATATAAATGGTAAAATGCAGTTTTGAACGGTGAAACACATACGCATGCGCAGGTGTAGTTTTAGCCGAGGCTGATGCAATTTTGCAGCTGAGTAGTTTTAGCTGAGTTCCTGCGCATGCGCAGCTGCGTTCAGCGACTGTTAGTTTTAGGCCTTTCATTTTGGTATCGTTTTCCGAGTTATAAATGGTAAAATGCAGTTTTTCAGGACGGCAGACAAATACCATTCAGGTTTGGTTTTAGCCGAGCTGATATAAATGCGCAAAATGCAGTTTTGGCTGAGTTGCCTGCACATACGCGGCTTCCATAGTTTTAGCCGAGGTGCTGCGTATGCGCAGCTGAGTAGTTTTAGCCGAGTTGCTGCGCACGCGAGCCGCTGCCGTGGTTTTGAACGCAGATTGTTGCGCGCATCGCGAGCTGCTTTCAGGACTGTTTGCAGGCCTTTCATTTTTTAATCGTTTTCCCATATAAATGGTAAAATGCTGTTTTGAACGGCGAACGCATCTCGGATGCCGCTGCGTACTTTTAGCCTAAGTTGCTGCGCGATGCGCAGCTGTGCTTTATCGCTGTGCCAGATCTGCCGGGCCTTTCATTTTTGGTATCGTTTTTCCGTATATAAATGGTAAAATGCAGTTTTGAACGGCGAACAAATACGCACGCGCAGGTGGAGTTTTAGCTGAGTTGCTGCGCATGCGCAGCTGAGTTTTAGCCGAGTTCATTTTTTGGTTTCGCATACGTAGTTTTAAAATGAGTTTGAAAGCGCATGCGCAGCTGCGTAGTTTTAAGCTGAGTTGCTGCGCATGCGCAGCTGTGTAGTTTTAGGATGTTTGTTAAGGCAGACAGCTCATTTTGGTTTGGACCGCGCAGGTATATAAATGGTAAAATGCAGTTTTGAACGGCAAACAAATAAATGCAGCTTTTGAACGGCGAGGTCCTGCGCACGCGCGGCTGCATAGTTTTAGCCGAGTTGCTGCGCGCGCTGCGCAGCTGCGTTCAGACTGTCCAGGCTTTCATTTTGGTGCACATACCGTATAAATGGTAAAATGCAGTTTTTGAACAACGAACGCTGCGCATGCACAGCTCGCAGCTGCATAGTTTTAGCCGATTCACTACGCGATGCGCAGCTGAGCTTCAGGACTGTGCAGGCCTTTCATTTTTTTTGGTGTCGTTTTCCATATATAAATGGTAAAATGCAGTTTTGAACGGCAAATACAATTTTGCAGGCAGGTGTAGTTTGGAGCGCCGCAATAAATGGTAAGCCGTTTTTTGAACGAGGTGCTTTGGTTTTACGCAGCTGCATAGTTTTAAATCCGAGTTCCAGCGCATGCGCGAGCCAGCGTGCAGTTTTGGCTGAGTTGCTGCGCACGCGCAGCTGTGTAGTTTTATAGTTGGTAAATGCAGTTTGTTGCGTTCAGGACACACCGCGCAGGGCATTTCATTTTGGTGTCGTTTTCCGTATATAAATGGTGTAAATGCAGTTTTGAACGCGAACGCTATGCGCACGCAGCAGGTGCAGCTTTTAGTGCTTTTATTGCTGCTGCGTTTAGCCATTCAGACCGCGCAGGCTTTCATTTTGGTGTCGCTTTCTCGATATAAATGGTAAAATGCAGTTTTGAACGCAAAACACATGCGTACGCGCAGGTGGAGTTTTAGGACTAATGCAGGCCTTTCATTTTGGTTGAGTAGTTTTAGTCGATATAAATGGTAAAATGCAGTTTTGCAGCAAACACCCAACAGTTTCGCGCATGCGCACATCACGCCCAGCTGCGTTTTTAGCTGAGGTGCTGCACATTATAAACGAAAAATAGTTTTTTGAAACGTTCAAACACATTTTGGTGTCGCCGCGCATTACGGTTTTAGCCGAGTTGCTGCGCATGCGCAGCTGCATAGTTTTATCGAAGGTTATAAGCGCATGCGCAGCTGCGTTCAGGACTGCGCAGGCCTTTCATTTTTGGTGTCGTTTTCCGTATAAATGGTAAAATGCAGTTTTGAAAGGCGAACAAATACCGGACGCGCAGCCGCGTAGTTTTAGCTGAGTTGCTGCGCATCGCACAGCTGCTAGTTTTAGCACAGTTGCTCGCGAGCGCGTAGTTTTAACCGATTTCATAAATGGCATTTCCATTTTTGAAGGTAAACATTTTTTGCCTTCTGGAACAAATGGTTTTTAGTTTTGAAATGGCTGAAAATGCTGGTTTGAACTGGGCGTAGTTTTAGCTGACGGATGCGCAGCTGCGTACATTTAGCGGAGTTGCTGCGCATCGTGCAGGCCTTCATTTTTTGGTATCGTTTCCGTATATAAATGGTAAAATGCAGTTTTGAACGGCGAACAAATACGTATGCGCAGCTGCATAGTTTTAGCTGAGGTGCTGCGCATGCGCAGCTGCATAGTTTTAGCCGAGTTGCTGCACATAACAGCTGAGTAGTTTTAGCTGAGTTCCTGCGCATGCACAGCTATTTTAGTTTTAGCCGATCTACTATAATGCGCAGCTGCGTTCAGGACTGTGCAGGCCTTTCATTTTGGTGTCGTTTCCATATAAATGGTCAAATGCTGTTTTGAACGGCAAACACATACGCATGCGCAGGCGTAGTTTTTAGCCGGTGCTGCGCACATGCGTTCAGGACTGTCCAGGCCTTTCATTTTGGTGTCGTTTTCCGTATATAAATGGTAAAATGCAGTTTTGAACGGCAAACCACATCGCATGTTTTGTGCAGTTTTAGCCGAGGTGCTGCGCATGCGCAGCTTTTAGTTTTAGCCGAGCTGCGCGCTGCGCGCAGTTGCGTTCCTGCGACTGCGCAGGCCTTTCATTTTGGTGTCGTTTTCCGTATATAAATGGTAAAATGCAGTTTTGAAAGGCGAACGTTCAGAATGCGCAGCATATGTTTTGGCGAGTTTTGCGCATGCAATGAGTGCTTTTAAATCTGCTGCGCATGCGCAGCTGCGTTCGGACCGCGAGGCATTTCATTTTGGTGTCGTTTTCCGTATATAAATGGTAAAATGCAGTTTTGAACGGCAACAAATTACGCAGCTGCATAGTTTTGAGGGCTGCGCAGGCATTTTTTTTAGGTTTAGCCGAGGTTGCTGCACATACACGCAGCTGAGTAGTTTTAAGCTGAGTTCCTGCGCGCGCAGCTGCGCAGCTTACCAGCAGTTGCTGCGCATGCGCAGCTAAATCAGGACTGTCAGGTCTTTCATTTTTTTTGTCGTTTTTTTTGATATAAATGGTAAAATGCTTTTTGAGGCGAACGCGCATGCGCAGCTGCGTACTTTTAGCCGAAGCTGCTGCGCATGCGCAGCTGCGCTCAGGACCGCGCAGGCCTTTCATTTTTTGGTGTCGTTTTGACCGTATATAAATGGTAAAATGCAGTTTTGAACGGCAAACACACTTAACGCGGGTGTATACCCGAGCTGGTGCACATACGCGTTCAGCTGAGTAGTTTTAGCTGAGTTCCTGCGCATGCGCAGCTGCGTACTTTTTCTAGTTTGCTGCGCACGCGCAGCTGCGCATTAGCGCAGTTGCGCAGCTGCGTTCAGGACCGCGCAGGCATTTCATTTTGGTGTCATTTTCCGTATATAAATGGTAAAATGCAGTTTTGAAAGGTGAACAAATCGTATGCGCCAGTTGCGTAGTTTTAGCTGAGAAAAGGCGCATGCAGCAGTAGTGCGTTAGCTGAGTTCTGCGCATGCGCAGCTTTCAGGACTGTGCAGGCCTTTCATTTTTGGTATCGTTTTCCGATATAAATGGTAAAATGCAGTTTTGAACGCAACAAAATCGTTTTGCGCAGCTCGCTAGTTTTAGCTGAGGGGTGCTGCGCATGCGCAGCTGCATAGTTTTAGCCGAGTTTTGCTGCATATAATAAGCTGAGTAGTTTTAGCTGAGTTCCTGTGCATCATTTTTGCGTAGCTTACCGGATTTAAATGGCGCATGTTTTGCCGCGTACTGGTTTACCAGCACAGTTTTAGCAGTTGCGCGCATGCCAGCTCGTTGAGGACTACGAGGCATTTCATTTTTGGTGTCGTTTTCCGTATATAAATGGTAAAATGCTGTTTTGAACGGCAACGATACGCGCGATGCTCAGCTGCGTAGTTTTAGCCGAGTTGCTGCGCATGCGCAGCTGCTTTCAGGACCGTCCAGGCCGCTCATTTTTGGTGTCGTTTTCCGTATATAAAATGGTAAAATGCAGTTTTGAAAGGCGAACACACGCATGCGCAGGTGGAGTTTTTTTAGCTGAGTTGCTGCGCATGCGCAGCTGTGTAGTTTTAGTGAGTTGCTGCACATGCGCAGCTGCGTTTTAGACTGCGTTCCTGGTATTTCGCGAGTTGGTGTCGTTTTCGGTATTTTGGTAAATGGTAAATTGCAGTTTTGAACGGCGAACAAATACGCATGCGCAGCTGCATAGTTTTAGCTGAGTGCTGCGTATGGTAAATGCACTTTTAACCGAGTTGCAAACACATACGCAGCTGATGTAGTTTTGCAATCCTGCGCATGTACAGCGTACGTAGTTTTAGCCGATCTGCTGCGCATGCGCAGCTGCGTTCAGGACTGTGCAGGCCTTTCATTTTTGGTGTCGTTTTCCATATATAAATGGTAAAATGCTGTTTTGAACGGCGAACGCATACGCATGCGCAGCTGCGTACTTTAGTTACGGTGTGCTGCGCATGCAGATGCGTTCAGGACTGTGCAGGCCTTTCATTTTTGTGTCGTTTACCGTATATAAATGGTAAAATGCAGTTTTGACACGACCAAATACATATGTGCAGCACATAGTTTTAAGCTGAGCTGCACGCATGCGCAGCTGAGTAGTTTAGCTGAGTTCCTGCAATATGCGCAGCTGCGTACTTTTAGCTGAGTTGCTGCGCACGCCGCAGCTGTGTTTAATTAGCACAATTGCTGCGCATGCGCAGCTGCGTTCAGGACTGCGCAGGCATTTCATTTTGGTGTCGTTTTCCGTATATAAATGGTAAAATGCTGTTTTGAAAGGCGAACGATCGTATGCGCAGGTGCGTAGTTTTAGCTGAGCTTGCTCGCACACGCAGCTGAGTAGTTTTAGCTGAGTTCCTGCGCATGCGCAGCTGCTGCGCACTGTGCAGGCCTTTCATTTTGGTATCGTTTTCCGTATATAAATGGTAAAATGCAGTTTTGAACGGCGACCAAATACGTATGCGCAGCTCATAGTTTTAGCCGAGTTGCTGCAATGCGTAAAATGAGTGTTTTTTGAGTTCCTGCGCATGCGCGCTGCGTAGTTTTAGCCGATAGCCGCATTGCTGCGCAGCTGCGGTTCAGGATTGTGCAGGCCTTTCATTTTGGTATCGTTTTCCGTATAAAATGGCAAAATGCAGTTTTGAACGGCGTTGCATCCGGATGCGGATGCGCATAGCGTTTAGCTACGGAGTTGCTGCGCATGCAGTTGCGTTTTTAGGACTGCATCGGCATTTCATTTTTGGTATCGTTTTCCGTATATAAATGGTAAAATGCAGTTTTGAACGGCAAACACACAAATGGTATCCAGCTGCATGTTTTAGCTGAGGGTGTGCTGCAGTCATGCACAGCTGACAAATACCGTGCAGGCATTTCATTTTTGGTTTTTTACCGATATAAATGGTAAAATGCAGTTTGAAAGGCGAAGGCGACACGGCGCATTTTTTTGGTATTTTATTGGTATTATAAATGCGCAGCTGTGCAGTTTTGAACGTTTTTGCGCATCGCGCAGCGCGTTCAGGACTGCGCAGGCCTTTCATTTTTTTAGTCGTTTTCTGTATATAAATGGTAAAATGCAGTTTTGAACGGAGAACAAATACGTGCGCAGCTGCATTTTTTAGCTGAGGTGCTGCGCGCGTGGCAATGCAGCTGTCATAGTTTTCATTTTTGTTGTTTTCTGCACATAAATGCAAAATGCAGTTTTTTTGAACAGCACGCGCATACGCGTTTTTTAGCCGATCTACTACGCATGCGCAGCTGCGTTGCAGGACTGTCCAGGCCTTTCATTTTTGGTGTCGTTTTCCATATATAAATGGTAAAATGCAGTTTTGAACGGCAAACACACGCATCGCAGGTGTAGTTTTAGCCGAGCTGGTGCACATAACGCAGCTGGAGGATTAGTTTTAGCTGAGGTCCTCGTATGCATGCGAGCTAAAATGGAGTTTTGCTGAGTTCAACGCATGCTGCGCAGCTGCGTGCAGTTGAGTTGCTGTTTTTTAACAGCTGGTTGACTTTAGCACGTTGCTGCGCAGCCTGCTTCAGGACCATTTGGTGGCATTTCATTTTTTTGGTGTCGTTTTCCGTATATAAATGGTAAAATGCAGTTTGAAAGACACAACACGTATCATGGCTCATGGGTTTTAGCCGAGGTGCTGCTCGTGCGCAGCTGAGTAGTTTTGCTGAGTTCCTGCGCATGCGCCGCTGGTCTCAGGACTGTGCAGCCTTGCGCATGCGGCCCTAATTGTAAAATCCGTATATAAATGGTAAAATTCAGTTTTGAAAGAAACCACATTCGCACTCGCAGTTGAAGTTTTAGCGAAATTGCTGCGCATGCGCAGCTGGTAGTTTTTGCCGATCCTGCGCATGCGCTCGCTACGTTCAGGACCGCAGGCCTTTCATTTTGGTGTCGTTTTCCCATATATAAATGGTAAAATGCAGTTTTGAAAGGCGAACGCATACTGATGCCAAAGCCGTGCAGTTTTTTGCGGAGTTGCTGGACCATTGCGCAGCTGCGTAGTTTTAGCGACCGCTGGGCGTATTTTGAGTTTTTGGACTTCAGGCATTTCATTTTTGTCATTTTTCTGTATATAAATGGTAAAATGCAGTTTTGAAAGGGCGAACAAATCGTCAATGCGGCTGCATAGTTTTAGCTGAGCTGCTGCGCGATGCGCAGCTCTTGTTCAGGACCGTGCAGGCATTTCATTTTTTGGTATCGTTTTCCATTATATAAATGGTAAAATGCAGTTTTGAACGGCGAACAAATACGTATGCAGCTGCATGGACACCACGCTGAGGTGCTGCGCATGCAGCTGCATAGTTTTAGCCGAGGTTGCTGCACATATGCGCAGCTGAGTAGTTTTAGCTGAGTTCCTGCGCCAGGTATTTCATTTTTTGGCTGAGTTTCCGTATATAAATGGTAAAACGCGCTTGAACTGCGCAGGCAGCTGCATAGGTTTTAGCTGAGACTGGTAGCATTTCATTTTGCTGCATACGTTTTCCGAGTATAAATGGTAAAAGCTGTTTTAGAAGGGACGCAATGCATGCAGCCGTGTAGTTTTAGCCGATCTACGCACGCGCGCTGCTGAGTTCCAGGACCGGGCCGTTCATTTTTGGTGTCGTTTTCCATATATAAATGGTCAAATGCAGTTTTGAACGGCAAACACATACACATGCGCAGGTGTAGTTTTAGCGAGTTGCTGCCGCATACGCAGCTGAAATGTGGTTTTGAACGGCTGAGGCGCTGCGCATGTGCAGCTTTATGGTTAGCTGAGTTCCTGCGCATGCGCCGGCTCGCGTTTAGCGGAGTTGCTGCGCATGTGCAGCTGTGTAGTTTTAGCACAGTTGCTGCGCGCATGCGCAGCCTCGGCCCACGACCGCGCGAGGCATTCAATTTTAAAATCAGTTTTGAACGGCAAAAATGCGCATAAAATGCTGTTTTGATCTTAGCAAACACATACGCATGCGCAGCTGCGTAGTTTTAGCCGAGTTGCTGCGCGCGCGCAGCTGGTTCAGGACCGCGCAGGCCTTTCATTCTTGGTGTCGTTTTCCATATACTAATGGTAAAATGCAGTTTTGAACGTTCCCACGATATCGCATGCTCATATCATCGCGTAAAATTCAGTTTTGAGCGAGTTTGCTGCGCGCAGGCCAATTTTAATTCAGGACCGCGTGCAGCCTTTCATTTTGGTGTCGCTTTCCATTTATATAAATGGTAAAATGCAGGTTTTGAACGAGCACCATTTCATTTTTGGTGTCGTTTTCCGTATATAAATGGTAAAATGCAGTTTTTAGCTGTGTTCCTGCTGATGCGCAGCTTGCGTAGTTTTGGCTGAGATTGCTGACGCAGCGCAGCTGAGTAGTTTTAGCTGAGTTGCTGCGCGTGCGCAGTTGTTCGTTCAGGACCGCGCAGGCATTTCATTTTGGTATCGTTTTCCGTATATAAATGGTAAAATGCAGTTTTGAAACGGCGAACAAATACGTATCGCGCCGCTGCATGGATTTTAGGTGAGCTGCTGCGCGTATGCATAGTTTTAGCCGTTTGCTGAGTTCCCCGCAGCTGAGTAGTTTTAGCTGAGTTCTGTGCAGGCCCCTTTCATTTTGGTATCGTTTTCCTGCGAAATGGTAAAATGCAGTTTTGAACCGAACAAATACGCAGACTCGCAGCTGCATTCGTTTTCCTGAGGACTGCGCAGGCATTTTGAAGGCGTTGCCGTCGTTGCTGCATCACACGCAGCTCCTAGTTTTGGCTGAGTTCCCACGCATGAACTGGTAGTTTTACTGAGTTGCTGCGCATGCAGCGCAGCTGTGGTTTTGCACCGATTGCTGCGCACGCGCAGCCGTTTTCAGGACTGTCCAGGCCGTTCATTTTTGGTGTCGTTTTCCGTATATAAATGGTAAAAATGCAGTTTTGAACGGCAAACACATACGGTGAAATCAGCTGCTTTTAGGGAGTTGCTGCGCGCTGCGCAGCTTGCTTTCAGGACTGTCCAGGCCTTCATTTTGGTGTCGTTTTTCGTGTAAATGGTAAAATGAAGTTTTGAACGGCAAACAAATACGCATGCGCAGGTGCATTTTAGCGGAGTTGCTGCGCATGCGCAGCTGGTAGTTTTATCCGAGTTGTTTTAGCCAATTTAGCTGAGTTCCCGCGCAGGCAGATTTCATCGAGTTCTCGCGACCCCAGCTGAGTATTTTACCATTTTGGTGTCGTTTTCCGCGCGGTTCATATAAATGGTAAAATGCACTTTGAACGGCAAACAAAACGTATGCGCAGGTGCAATTTTAGCCGAGGTACTGGGCATGTGCAGCTGGCGTGGTTTAGTTTTAGCCGAGTTGCTGCACAGGACAATGCGCAGGCCTTTCATTCTGGTGTCGTTTTCCATATACTAATGGTAAAATGCAGTTTTGAACGGCTTAACGATCGCATGCTCAGCCCGGTTTTTTAGCATGCTACATTTTGGATGCGTTCAGGACTGTCAGGCCTTTCATTTTTGGTGTCGTTTTCCGATATAAATGGTAAAATGCAGTTTTGACCGCAAACACATACGCATGCATGCAGGTGTAGTTTTAGCCGAGCTGGTTTTCTACCCAGCTGAGTAGTTTTAGCTGAGTTCCTGCGCATGCGCAGCCGCGACTTTTGCTGAGTTGCTGCGCACGCGCGAGCTGTGTAGTTTTAGCTGAGTTCCTGCGCATGCGCAGGCTTTATACCCCTTTACAACACAGTTGCTGCGCGCGCTGGGGGTTCTCAGGACCGTCCAGGCCTTTCATTTTTGGTTGTTGTTTTCCGGTATATAAATGATTAAATACTGTTTTTTGAACGGCAACGATACGCCATGCGCAGCTCGCGTCTTTTAGCTGGTGCTGCGCATGCGCAGCTGCGTTCAAGGACCGCGCAGGCCTTTCATTTTTGGTGTCGTTTTCCATATATTAATGGTAAAATGCAGTTTTGAAAGGCGAACAAATACGTATGCGCAGCTG